>PVJX010001169.1:132843-177284 GCA_004027295.1 Dolichotis patagonum | reverse complement strand
AGAATGTGTGACCTTTTGCTCTAGCAGGGAGTTACAAGGTTGGAGAAAGTGCCCCATGAGAGATTCTGCTTGCTTCCTCATGCCCAATTTAGAATAATGATCTATACGATGAACAGAAAAGAACATTTGAAGAGGTCAAACACTGTTGGACAAAGTGCAAAGTAAAATCAATAAGCATTACGGTTAAAGAGCCTGGAAATGAATATCAAACAGACCTGGTTTAAATCACAGTTCTCTACTTACTGGCTTTGTGACCCAGAACACTGTACTTGTTTAATCTCTCCAACTCTCTGTTTCTCTCCCTCTCTCTTTTTTTCAGGAAAAATGGTACACATCTTAGAGCGCTACTATAAGAAGAAAACAGCAATATATGTAGACTGGCAACTTGTAGACCACAAGCATGAAAACACAAGAGCTGAATGGTGAGTAGGCTCTGACCATGGTGGGTCTCGGGTCAGAAGGAGTGGGAGTTTCAATTGGTGATAATGTTATATTTATAAAAATATAATCCACACATAGTCAACTAGTCACTAACAATTAAAATCTGCTTTGAGAGTTATTTTCTGTCGGGCAGATATATTCATTTCCTGGGACAGTTGTTAACAAAGTACTATAGGTTATGTGGTTTAAAACAACAAAAGCATATTGTTTCACAGTTTTAAAGTCTAGAAGTCCGAAAACCAAAGTGTCAGCCAGGTTATACGTCCACTGAGACTTTGGGTAGAATCCTTTGGATAGGATCTCCCTGACAATCAATGTGCCCCTTGACTTCCTGCTGTAGTCTTGCTGTCGGTGCACCAACTGTCACACAGCGTCACCTCTCCTTTTGTTATTTTCTTTTTTAACTGAAGTTCCTGTCATATTGCATTAGGGTACACCCTAATGGCCTCATAATTTGGTTACATCTGCAAGCACCGTATTTCCAAACATAGTCACAATCAGAGGTTCTGGAAATTTGAGTCACCTTTTCTGTGGACACAGCTCAATTCACAGCAGTAGTGGGGTGATGAGTGCAGAGAAGAGTCTGGGGATTCTTTCTGTGGGATGTGTATGATTCTTTCTGAGATGCATATGATTGAGATGCCCCATTCTTCTTAGTTCGTAGATTATTTTGGATTTACTATCTGAATTATCAAATTATGGTTCTAATGACTTCTCTCTCTCCTGTCTCTCTCTCTCCCTGTCTCTCTCTCTCTCTGTCTCTCTCTTTTTCTTTCTCTCTCTCTCAACAGGGTCTCACTATGCAGTTCAGGCTGACTTTGAGATTACTAGGTAGCCCAGGCTAGCTGAGACTCATGGTAATCATCCTGCCTCAGCCTTCTGAGTGCTGGTATTACATGCTTGCATCATCATTCCTGGCTTTTATACATGTTTCTCTAAATTCTAAGTCTTTTTTCCTTTCTCCTGTCTCTTCTCCCATCCCCACTCCTCCCCTGCCTTTCCCTCCTCTCCCTTCCTCTCTCCTCTTCTCTTTTCTTTCTTCAGTACCAGAGACTGAATCCAGTGCACTCTACACCCCTCATCTCCCGCTTCAGCCTCTGAAGTAGCCGAGAATAGAGGTAGACATCATTACACTTAGCTAAAAATCTTCTTAAAGATAATCTCTGGCTTTGTAAAATTTTGTCCTGTCTCTTGTGACAAAGATTTTTTCTTTACCTATGTAAGGGAAATCTACAGGGTACAAAAAAATTAATCATTTTTAAAAACTATGCTAGAAGCAGTATGTACAAAGTAATTTATTAGCCTGACTGCAAACTTTCTAAACTGGCTCCTTTTAATGGGTATTGCAGGAAAGTTCACACTCTTTTGGTTGATTTAAAACTAAGCCTAAATTATAGCATCAAACATTCCTGCTATGATGGGGTCTTCCCCAAGCCACCTCCTTTACTCATCTGGTGTGTTTGGGCTTCAGATGTAGAATATATAGTGATGAGATTAGATATAGCATCCTGAAGGAATTAAAATTGATTGAGGTTTTTAAAAATTAAAGAACTTTCCTTTGCTGACCTAGCTAATACTTAGAATAGTTTAATCAAATACTCAAAAATTATTTTCAGAGCCAGAATGAAAAAGATAGGCAAAGGATTGTGCACTTGTGCTCTTGGTTGTATTGTATATACCACCGTGTAATATACCCATCAACGTGCTCAAACTCTGTTGTCTGAAAACTGGGACCTCCCTGTCTGCCTGCTCTGCCTCAGCCATAGAGAAGGGTGAATGGGAACAAAGCGGTACTTTCAATCTATAGCCTGGCCCCTGCAGGGAAATTTGGGCATCCCTTCCAGCAAAGAAGCGACTTGATCTTAGTCCTTACCACGTTAATAAAATAAAATTAGAATAAAATCTCTCCTTTGAATCCTACTCTTAGGCAAAGTCTCCTCTGACCTCAAAGAAAAGGGACAAGTCCCTTTTCTGCAGATTAGAGAAATTTATATTTAAGCTGGTGATTTTCACATGTTATTTATTCTCCCTCAGTGCAGATATTTTACAGGGATGGACACAGTGACTTTGGTTGAAAAAATGGTCACAATCTGTGTTTCCTTAGGAAGGAAAAATTGCATGTCAGGAGTGTGCAGATTTAGTCCCTGGATGGAGATTTACCCAAGGAGTGCCTTCAAAACATAATAGGAGAAGACAATACCATTCCAGCAGGTCAGCTGTTCTGTCACAGGGGAAGATTCGTTATGCTGGAGACTTCAGCCCATGGGTCCACTAGTTTACTTAGCTTGAAGGTTTTAAAATCAGAAGTTGAACTCTGGAAGGAATGGTAATGCAGTGTTTAAAAATACCACTGTTGGTTTACCAGGAAAAAAGAACAATTCTACCCTCTTTCAGCTAGGACTTGAGCTATCTTCACAATAGTCATATTTTTTCTCAGCTGTGTATCCTGCTCATTATTTGTTTTTTAAAAAAGCTAGGCTAATAAAAATAATGCAAACTAGCATGTCATCATATTTTTGTGGAAAGCTCCTGGGGATTAAAAATAAGGGAGATAAAACAATATAAAGAAAAAATTGTGGGCTGAGGGAGAGGGTAACTGAAGGGTAAATGTGGGATGGGGCTTTGGGTTTGAATTTCAGCACCACAAAGACCAAAAATAAAACAGAAATTAAAGTGAAATGTAACAAAACTGGAAGGATTTCAGTTAATATAAAAATGGAATGAATAACAAAGTAAAATACTTGTGATCAATTAAATAAGTAATGTTAAATACAGTTGTTAAAGTATGAATAAAATTACTAGTTTTACACTGAACCCATGCGTGTGGCCCGTGCCTATAATCCCAGTACTCTAACCAGCTGAGGCAGAAGGATCACAAGTTCAACCCCAATGTAGGTAAGTTAGCGACTTAGCAAAATCCTGTCTCAAAAACATCAGTTGAGTAGGTGTGAGGCTATAGCTTTGTGTGAAGAATTTGGGTTTAATCCCCAGTAGCATTAAAATAACAATTTTGTTAATTACCAAATTTTTAGTCATAAAGCTAGGGACAATTAGAAGAAAAGAACAGAAGATTCATAGCAGAACAACTTAAATATTGACAAAAATAAACATTTTGATAGTTTTAATAAAATGTAGGCAAGTAGATTATTACTTTTCTTTAAGAAGATATTGACCAAGGAGCTTCATGGAATGTATGGTGCCGATCAAAGGTCAAGAGCTAATCTAGCTCCACAGGGAAACTACGGAGTCCTTCAAGTAAGGGGACCATGAGTGTCCTCACTTCTCACTCAGCTATTTTCTTGAAGCTGGGATTCCCTTTGGGTTCCTTGATGGGGTTTGGCTCAAAAATTTTAGGACAGAAAACCATGCATACAGGCTGTTTTCTTTTCATCTTCTAGAAGTTATTTGCCTTCGAGGGCAGAATTTCTTATAAATTGAAGATAAGGTTGTTATTATTATTTTTTCACTGTATTAGTGATGCTATAAGTTTTAGTTATTTTGATTACTGGTGGTAATGAGAAATTGAAGCTGAAATGACTTGAAATGATGGGTAATAGAGCAAGTAATTAGCAGGGTAGAGCTTGGATACCAGAAACTTCTCATGCCCAGCTGGTAGCTGGGTCTGTGATAGCCCAGAGCCGCCTTTAGAGCTGTGTCTTTCCAGCATGTAATGAGGCTTCTGTACATATTAGATTGAAGGATCCTGAGGAGAGTAATGGAAATCTGTAAGGTTTAGGATCTAAGACCTATTTGGAGGTGGAGACAGGAGTTAAAGAATTAGTAATCTAGGAGAGAGTTTAAGCTCAGTCTCAGATATGTGAGATTGTTTCATTACAAAATCCTGCCAAGGATGTCTCTGAAGATAGAAGTGAGCCCTGCCTTGTATCTTTAAAGTTGGGATCAGACTGTGACAATGCAAACATTTGGTGACATCAAGCATTATGGAATCGACCCTCGGCTCCTCGCTCTTCCTTGCTGAGAAGTTCACTGCCTTACTGCGAAGACACTAAGACACACTGGGAAAGGGTCTTGCTGGAATGACCATCTGAAAACTATAGACCACAAATGACTTGTCTAGTGTACCCTCTAGTGAGTGTATCACTCACATTTTTCCTCTCCCCTCAGTTTTCTGAGTCCCTTGTGCTATTATTTGATTCTATCCTTTATCCTTTTAATGCCTGTAGCAAAATGAAGACAGATAGGAAACTTTTAATTTGGCCCTAGAGCATTCAGGTCAAGCAACCATCCAATGTTGTGAAGCACATATCGAAGACTAATTTGGACAGTAGCTTTCCCTGGAATGAACAATGGTGAACCATATTTATCACAGGAAATCCAAAATTTTGACTAGTGGCCAAATAGAGAATGGACTTGTGTATCCAGAAGACATCAAAGCTGGCAAGAATTTTGTCACCATATCTAAGTGTTGAGCTGTGGTTTGGCTGCATTGTCCAAAATCTCCAGTCTAGAGGATGGTTGCTAGATTTAGCAAATAAAAACACAAGAAGCTCATAAATCCAAATTTCAGATAAGCAATAGATTTTAAAAATATAAATGTTTCCCAAATATGACATAGTGTATACTTACACTGAATAAACACTATCTGTTTACCCAAAATTAAAATGTAACAGGATATTCTCTAATGTACTGAGAACTCTGGATATATCTGGAAAAACTCTAAGGTCAGAAAACAGGTGACTTTCTGATGTCAGAGTAGGAAACTTAGAAGAAGCAGAGAACAGACTATTTGAGAATGATCAGCAAGTTTTGAAAAAGTCTTTCATCCATTTCAAAGAGATGGTAATATCTTTGATATAATGTAGGACTCTGAAATTCTCTTTTCTTCTCTTCCTCCTCCTCCTCCTCCTTTTAAACTAATGAGTATGACCTAATGGTTTTCTCTTTTTCTTTCTCTCCAAAAAGTCAGATATGTGGTATAAATCTGATTCATATGTAGGGATCATAAAGCAATGAAAGAGGAATCTCTTACAATGTATCATTTTATATGAACAAAATAGTTACTACAATGTGAACCTGGGAATGTGAATGTGAGAGCTTTTAGTGGTAGGAAATAACTGAAAGACAACAGATGAGAGCCTGGCAAGAAACTAAAATACCTTTAGTTACCAAATTTAAGGACTTTGTCATTTCTATTTCACCTCAACATTAGCAGGAATGGGGATTCCAGAGCAAAAAGTATGCATTAAAGAAACTTCAGATAATTTAATTTCCTAACACCATATCTACAATTACCTTCATCACCCCCCCTTTTTTTTAAAGGAGTGATAGCATACAAGTCTAAAGGATATTGTATATCATAAATTATATTATTAAACTGCTGGGTTTATGTTTTACTTAGACCAGGATAGTACAAGATATTTTCCTCTTCCAAAGATTTAATGATAATTATATTTTATTTTGCTTTTTCTTTCATTTGCTGGCCCTTAATTTATTTTGATTTTGTGTGACTGTGGTTCTTGATGCTAACATGAAAGCTCACTTCCTAATATATTTGGATCTTATGGTTTTGACATTATGCTGCCAGTTTTTTTCATTCTTTTGATAGCAGCTTCTGGGAAGATGGGTTAGTTCTTTTGGCTTGTCGGTGGCTGAGACATATCTCAAACATAATGAACTTCTCCTTCCATAAGGTTCTTATTTCCATGGTTGACCCATATTTCAAACAGGAAATGCATGACTTTCATATTAGTCCTCAGTTTCCTGTGTATTCACTTTAGCCACATTTCCTGAGCAGATGAAGTACATGGTGTACTGTTTGAAAAGATTATGGAGAACAGAAAGCTGCTTAAGACAATGTTCTCAGCCTCAAGAAGAGAAAGACACGTACACAACCTATGATCAGGTAGATAGTTCTGAGGGAGCAGGGACTCTAAGGAAACAAGTCTTTCTAAATTGGCAAGGAGTGTTTTATGGGATAAAACTTCCTAGACTAATAGACTCACAAAAACTATCAAAGGCTATGTTTGCTGGATTTGTATCACCTGTGTGTAACCGTGAAAGTGGTCCCATGGGAAACCCAAGAGAAGCTGGCAAGAGTCTAGGATTACCTCTGAGGGATCTCATTTGGGCTACTCTATTTACATATATAAATATGTAAATATGTAAAATATGAAGATATTTTGGCATAAAGCATATTTCCAACCAACAACCTTATTTGAACTAGAACAAGCTGCCGAAGAGACACTCTATTTCCCCTGCTCATCTCACAGGTCAAGATGAAACTACTGACGCCATGCTCTGAAGAAGCTTGAGGGAAAGCTTGGACATCTGAATGTAAGCGTAAGCACCTCCTTGAGACAGTCTGGGGATGGTGTGAGCAGAGTTCGCAATCTTCTGCTCTGTTGGGTAGCATTAGTACACACATCAGCATTGTAGAAATTCACGGGAACACAAGCACTCAGCAATTCTAAACGTGCCAAGACGGACTTGTTCTTTGTCCGCTCAAGCTTCAGTACAAATAAAGAAGAAATTCTGGAGAGTTAAATACATAGAAAAGATTGATGACATTTGTAGATCAGGGGACAGAGTGCGGCTCTTATATTTGTATTCAAGTTTTGCTAGCAGTCTTGCAGAAAGACAATTTTAAGCGAGTTCTAGTGGGAAAGTTTGGCAGAAAACCAAATGAAGAAAATAGTGTTGTGGGAGAGAGGATGACATGGAAGAATGTGTTAAAATTCAGGAACAGGAGGATAAAAAGAGGATGGCAGACCTAAACATGTTTGGTTTGTTCTCAAAGCTTTTGACTTTAATTGAAAGGTAGAATAAGAGGAGAAGGCATTCCAGGACAGTTGAAAATCTACTCAATCTTGATCCTTTCAGTGGACACGGTTACTGTGGGGAATTAGAGATGAGGGGATGACATTGGAACAGAGAGCAGGTCTTGAAGAAGGACAAGGAGACTGAGTTACAGCTACATAATAAAGATGAATTACTTGATTGCCATTCATTTCCTGTTGGGAAGATGCCTTTAAACTTTCTTGTTTTACACTACCATGGTGCCACTTAGTTCTATTTGCTACTACCACAAAACCTAACCATTTTCCAGTTTAGGTTGATTGAACATGTTATTCAAGTAAGAAAAATAGTCAAGGGAAATGTGAATTTATTTAAAATTATTTCATCCGATTTCATGGGTATGGTTAAGGCATAAATGCAGCTTACAAGGCACCCTTTAAATTTCAGTAAAACAATTGAGATTCAAGTCTTGGAAAGAAAAGCAAAATGTTATACTTGTCAATCAAAATTAGAATTTTGCAAAACTAAAACTGTTGATAATTTAGACATGTATTAATTACTTACATCTCCAACTGATCTGACTGAAAAATTGGAAAATCATAAGGTAACTGACTAGATAATTTTAATCGGCTGATTGAATATCAACCACTGAAGTGGTACCTTACTGTGTTAATGAGTGAGCAATAATTTGTAGAGTTTTCTTTCTGGTTTTCAAATTACAAACAGAAAAAATATCTTGTAAGTGATCCTGCAAAAACATTTTGATCCTTATTTTGAAGGAGATGTCTGAGATTCTTGAGAGCTGGTTTTTGTTTCCTATATTATATAAAAGATACAAACCTGAAACCATAGAGTGATATATTTATTTCATTCCAGAGACAAGTTAAATAGAGGGTTTGACAGTCATATAAATGCTTCTGTGGTAATATGCAGCTACTGTAGAATAAAAACTTTTAAATCTTTCGTGCATTTAGGTCATTCTTGACCAAGAACAGTGGAATCATTTGAACAAAACAAAGAAAATGTTAGGTTAGGAAAAAACATAAAGAACCTCGGGTTCTATTCTCATTTTTTTCATACAAAAACTCCAAAACCAGATGTAGTGGCAAACCTGTAACCCCAATACTCTGGGTGGTTGAGGCAAGAGAATTACAAATTTGAGTCCAACCTGGGCAACCTAGTGACTCAGAGAACCCTTTCTCAAAATAAGAAAAATGTTGTTTTTTTCAAATGCACTGGCATTGTAGGCAGGTGTAAAGATCCTGGATTCAATTCCCAGTACTGAAAAATAAATAGATACATAAATATATCAATCAATCCTAATGAAAGGATTTCCTTTCTAAATTGGACTCTACTGAAAACAATTGATAATTCAGACCGTATCAGGTGGTCTTGATTTTTAAAGCCTATCATCGTGTATGTTAATTTAGCAGCTCACAACCAAAGCATTCCATAAGATATTATATTAGAAAATTAATTTTTATCCTATATTGCTAAAACATAAAACAAATTATTTAAAGTTCTTATTCTATAAATAAAGGGCAACCTCACATTTGAAAAGTTATGAATTAATTTGTCTGTGGCCTTTTCTGAAGCATTTAACAGACTCCTAAACAACCTTAAATTCAGTCTTCATTTTTAAAGGAGGTTTATTTGGTTCATGATTTAGTTGCTTTTCATATGTTGATCTTGTGGATTATAAAAACGTTAACTATTGGCTGAAGTTTGCCAATGTTGTTACTATTGAAATGATGTTTAAAATTACTTGCAGGAAGTCACTCATGGAATAGTCAATACAAAAAAGAAATATTTTATTCACTAAAACATCAAGGGAAGAGTATTTTAAAAAAGCAACTGATGGTGAGCTGGATAATTTTAAAAGGTATCATATCTTTACGATTTTAAGCTTTTATCACTGGAAGAAGTATAATGGCTATGTTTCCATACTGGCTAAAGCACTAATTTGAGTGTAATGCTTCAGTGCCTGAAGAGTTGCTTTATTGGTAACTTGCTATTGCATTCTTTATGCTAAAAAAAAAAAATACCCAGAGAGACACTTGAGTAGTTCAAGTAAACCTTATAATCTGTTCCAGGGATTGGGTTTGTTCAAAGATTAACCAAATACAGTTAAAAACAAGGGGGGAAATTGACTAATTCACCTCCCTTATTCCTTTATCTGTCAATTGTCCAAAATGTTCCTTCAAGATTATTAAAGCAAATAATATGGTATTGACTCGCCAACTTGGCATACAGGATTCTGTTCACCTTAGAATTTACTTTTCTAACAGCTATATTAAGTCTTTCTTGACCTGTTGCTGGTGGATCTATCACATCTCAAGTTGCTTAAAATATTAAAAGGGCAGACCCTTACATTATACCTTGAGAAATAAATTTCTTCCAATGATTACTTACTTTCCTTATTCTATTTTTTCTGTATCTGCTAAAAACTTAAGGAGCTTTTGACTTAATATTGACCTTATTTTTAGTGATGGTGTTAAACCACTTCTTTCTCCCCTCAAGGTAACCTTGGTGATATCGTTACATCTGCTCATTATCATTTTTTATGCAGCAACTATCTCTATTGATTTGTCTCTGGCCTTTGATTCAATGAATCACAACATATTGCTATTTGAGTGTCCCTCAATTTGGCAAAGTTTAACTATAGTGGAATCATTCTCAGGCTGCATTAGTGAATAAACCCTAGTCATTTCGTTTAATGGTTTTGAATCTAAGGTGAAAATGTTACATTCAAAGTTACCTTAGGAGCTAATTATGGGGCTTTTTGCTTTTTCAGTTTTTACTAATGACCTGCCAACATCGTATGGTTCATGAAATGCTCTGAATGTGCATATGTAGATGATACGACCTCAGACCTAGCAAGAGCCCAGACAAGTATAAAGCCATTGTGTCTTTAAATTAGAGATTTATTGAGTGATGCTCACAGCACAGACACAAATTTTGCCCAAAATAATACAAACTCTCAAAATTTTAAACTACACAGAGCAATCCTGAGTAATTTCATATTCACCTACTTTATAAATAGAAGAACACAACTAGCTGAAATGGATGCTGAAATGTAAATGTCATTTTATATACAACCCTACTCCCATATAAAATGCAATGTAATTATAGTTGCTAAAAACTTAACATGCCTGAAGTATGCTATTTTCCACTAGCACATTTAAAAAATATATGACTTCTTTATACCCATCTCTCTGAAAGTCAATGTAAAGGAATATTTTGTTGAAATTTTTCTTTTATTTAATTTGGAAAATTATCAAGTAGTGAAATATTCTTCATAGTTCCAAAGGACTTTCTTTGAGACTAGCTCACCAATTGCAATTGTATATCTGCCACATGAAAAAACATACACAAAACCTAAATGCACACTGTGTGTAAGGTCCATACTTTTAAAATAACTTCTCAACTCACAGAAATCTCTTTTCACTGCTTCTCTCATATCAGGACGGGGTACCAAGTCACAATTCACGTACTAAGACTGCCTGCACTTCTCTTGGACCAGAGGAACTGAGTTTGCAAAGGGAAAATGTATCCACCAATGCTTACTAAAGAAACAGTTTTAAAGCGGGATATACACACATATAATAACTTACAAGACTTACTTATGATGGCTTCCCACAGGTGTGGAAGAGTGAAAAAAGGATTGGAGATTCAAGGGATCTGATCCAGTCGTAGGCCTGGAGTTCACTGTAGTCCTTGTAAGGCTATAACAGGAGGCCGAAGGATCTGTATCAGAAAGGGTTAAGGTCTGTGCTAGAATCTGCAAAGTCTGCACTGGGATGCAGGACAGGATGTACAAAATGAAGGTGAAGACTAGAATTCCTTGAAAGAAACAGAAATGAGCCATCCTTCTTCCTTTTCCTTTTATACCACTTAGGGCACAAACCACCCTAGAGTGGGTCTTCTGTCTTCTGTAAATTCCCTAAGCCGCACTCCGTACTATGCTGATCCAGTTTACTTGGGCATTTCTTACTCGAGTTGAAACAGTCAGTTAACTATTACAGGAAGAAAATTAACAGAGTTTAGTTGTCTAACTTTTGTGCCTGCGATTCTGATGTGGCTTGGATTCAGTGGCAATCTAGACTTTGGATTCCAGAACATCCTTAGCAGTTTCTGTACCTATGGTGCTTGCATTCCAATGGGTTAACAGTGGTTAAAGGATGTGCTGTGTGCAGGGCTAGCTGGGAGAGTAGCATTGGACAGGTTGCTTAGATGCTGGCTTCAGTCTCTTTATCACTAGTATAAGGATCATGATCATCCCTTTCTCATGACGTTTCCTAGAGCTAAATTAAATAATACCCTTAGGCACCTTACAAAATGGATACAGCCAGAAAGTTACAAATACGAGGCTAACTGTGAGTATTATTAAAGAAATAAACATCCTACAATAAGGTAAGTGCAATAGAAGTGTATACAAAACATTCTGTGAGCACAGTATGAAAATCTAACCATTATGACTTTGATTGAATGTGTTATGGTTTACATCTAAGACGTCTCACAGAAGTCTCATGTATTCAGATGTGGGGCTTTTGGAAAGTGATTGGATCATGGAAGCACTATACTAATCAGTTAATTAATCCATTAATGAGTTCATAGCTGACAGTGCTATTCAGGGGTAGGACTTGGCCCAAAGAGGTGAACCCTGAAGACCTGAAAGGGTATAGTCTTGTCCTGGCTCCTCCACTTCCTTTCTGCTTGCTAACTGCTACCATTTGAACAGTTTTCCTCTGCAAAGCCCTCAGCCACACCATTGCTGGGAGCCATGCCCTGGAGCCAGCTACCGTGGTATAAGCTGCAACTGTGGTATATTTTGTGCCAGTGATAGGATAATGACTAACACCAGATGAAAGAGAACCTCATTAGATGGTTGGCAGTTAAAAAACAATAGTCATTGTTTACTGCCCAGTTACTAACAGGCACAGTACCGCACACGTGAAAGAGTTTTCTTTCATTTAATCCTCAAATGAAAGCCACTGAGATAAGTTACACAATCAAATTTCCATCTGAGAAAAGAAACACAGTGCTATACCATGGACAATAGTTCCAGATGGATTAGAGGACTCATGTTAAAGATAGGAAATTCTTGGGAATAGTATCCAGTACATCAATCAGGGCAAGAGATAGTAAGCTTGAAGTTTGGGAGTAGCAGTGAATTTAGAGTACAGAGTAGATTTGAAATGCTTTTCAGTAATAAATTAAAGAAACTTGAGAACTGATCAGCAGAACAAGGAGACTGAGGCTGACTTAGATATTTAGCTCTGTGGTACATGTTTGAAATTAATAAGGATTGTGAATAAAAGGAGTTTACTTAATTTCCCTTTAAGGATTTGTTAGGTAAAGCCATTGTTAAGAAACAGCAAAACTTCTAAAGGTGATGTCAATGATATCAAGAACAATTTTAGAAAAGGTTTGAACTTGACAATGCAAACTTTTATTGTCTATAAGGAAAGTAAAGGAGAAACTAAAGGTATTAGCACCTTGGATATTTTCCAATTGTCATTATAGGCTCTTAGAGGGTCAGTGGAAATGGCAAGTATGCACAACTTTCAATTACAGTAAAAGCCCACTGATTTGGATTAATTGGGGTAAAGGGCAACCTGACTAAATAAAAGTCTGATTTATAGAAAAAATTTAAATAAACTCAGTTTGATTACTTTTAAGTATTTTAAACTGACTCTATTTTCTATTGAAAGTAATCCATCACTAAGAGTGATTTCTAAATAATATGAAAAAAATCTGAAGGAAAAGTAGATCTATTAATCCATTCATTTATTAAATATTTAGTAACCACTCTACGGAGGTAACATTGAAAATAAATGATGCTTCAAAATGTCATAGCACTTTGTATCTGTGAAAAGAACTGTTTCTTTTCCAACAGGTCTAAATTTTTAAAATTCTTATGTATCTAAAAATTTGACCTTGAAATAAACTGATTGATAAACTATTCCTCATTTTACAGAGAATATAAAGTATGCCAAATTTTAAAGAGGTTTTCCTGTATTAGAGGCTCCTATTGGGCTCTATGCTTCTGTTTTAACAATGTTTTCATCCAAATTTTTTGCTGCTGTGGGCACAGTTTCTGGGATGGAAATATGACCCACATGGTTCCAAGTTTCATCTCTCCCTATGGTGAATATCATTGAGATGATAAAATCCAAACAAGTTCTTGGGCATGTGGTTCTGGTCCCGTCTCGTTCTCATTGATCTGTAGGTAATGAACTCAAAATTTATGCCTAGCTTGTTTCACATATATGTCACTCATGGTCTCTGTGTTTTTCCATATATTGTTTCATCTTCCTGAAAATCCCTTCACTTCAGTGAACTTTTAGTCATTCTTCGAACCCTTTTTCTTTTTTTTGTTCTCATTAAACTTTGCTTTAATGGGTCTCAAAATTGTGACAGATTTTTGGTCATTTCCATTAAAAAATGATTTTAAAAACTAATAACTTAAAAAGTGTCACACACACCAAAAAAAAAAAAATGGTTCACCAAACATTCTCCTTTCCTTCTGAAGGTTTTACAATGCATTGTTATCATTAATCAGTCTTTCACTATTAAACTTAAATGGCAAATTGGGAGAGACAGTTCTGAGACTGGTCTTCCGCCACTGATTAAGACTGGGGTGGCAGGTGTTAGGGGTAATATTCATTTAGCCTTCTGAGCTTTCTGGGCAGACTTGGTGACCTGGCCAGCTCTAGCAGCCTTCTTGTCCACTGCTTTGATGACACCTACAGCAACTGTCTGTCTCATATCACAAACAGTGAAATGACCCAGAGATGGATAATCAGAGAAGCTCTCAACACACATGGGCTTGCCTGGAACCATGTCAACGATGGCAGCATCACCAGATTTCAAAAAATTTGGGTCCATCTTCCAGCTTCTTACCAGACTGGCAATTGGTCTTTTCTTTCAGCTCAGCAAACTTGCAAGCAATGTGAGCTGTGTGACAATCCAGCCAGCCCTGACCTGGCTGGGATGGTTCAGGATAATCACTTGAGCAGTGAGACCAGCTGCTTCCATCGGTGGGTCATTTGTGCTGTCTCCAGCAACATTGCCACAAAGAACATCTTTGACAGAAAGGTTCTTGATGTTGAAGACCACAGTGTCTCCTGGAAGAGCTTCACTCAAAGCTTCATGGTGCATTTCAACAGACTTTACTTCAGTTGTTACATTGACTGGAGTGAAGGTGACTACCATGCCAGGTTTGAGAATATCAGTCTCCACTCAGCCCATGGGGACAGTACCAATACCACCAATTTTATGGACATCCTGGAGGGGCAGCTTCAGAGGCTTGTCAGTTGGGCGAGTGGGTGGAAGGATGCAATCCAAAGCTTCAAGCAGTGTAATGCCACTAGCCTTGCCTTCTGTACAAGTGACCTTCCATCCCTTGAACCCAGTCATATTAGCACTTGGCTCCAACATGTTGTCACCATTCCAACCAGAAACTGGCACAAAAGCTATGGTGTCAGGGTTGTAGCTGATTTTCTTAATGCAGGTGCTGACTTCCTTAACAATTTCTTCGTATCTCTTCTGGCTGTAGGGTGGCTCAGTGGAATCCATTTTGTTAACATCAGCAATTAGCTGTTTCATACTCAGCCTGCAAGCCAGAAGGGCATACTCATAGGTCTGTCCCTTCTTGGAGATACCAGCTTCCAATTCACTAACACCAGCAGCAACAATCAGGACAGGACAGTCAGCCTGAGATGTGCCTGTAATAATGTTTTTGATAAAGTCTTGTGTCCAGGGTCCAAAGGGAAACTTGCTGGTCTCAAGTTTCCAAAGGGAATTGCCTGAGGTGAGTCCCAGTGACCCAGGGAAAGTTAGAGACCTACGCTCCCAGCGTTTGAGTTTCTGTGGAGCTACCGGAGATGCTGGACTGGGCCCAGTAGATTTCAGAGCCTAAGTCAACCATGCCCAGCGGCCTTCTTTCAGTTCAGGAGGCAGAGACTGCACACGAGGGCTCTGGGTTTGTTTGGGCTGGCCTGGGGAGAGCTGAAGAACAGCACTGCTAGCGGTTGAGTTCATATCCATCCCCCTAGGACAGGGAATTTTGCGCTGGGGGTTCTACAGGCTTCAGTTCTCCATGCCCAGCTTCTGCCTCTCAATTAAGGGAGCCAAGAGCAGGCAGGGGAGTGGAGATTGCCTGAGGGAGCCAAGTGCCTGCAGGGGAGCTGAGACTGCTCCAGGAGCTGAGAGTACAGGAGGTGATTTGTCACACACCCAGAGCAAGCTTTGGAACACCACTCAAACCAAGGAAATAAAGAAAAATGACAAAAGGAAAGACCAAAAGGCAGGCTCAAATCTCCAACCCATCCCAAGAAAGCCTAGGAGCCATGTACATAGAAGAAAATAGAAGCCATATACCTGAAATGACTGAAATGATGTCAAATGAAATAAAGATACAACTAGGGAAAGCTATGGAGAAATTCAAATCAGAAATACTTGCCCAGGTAAAAGAATAATTGATAAAAATAGTGAAAGAAATAGTGAACACATCTAGTGAAGACACAGCTAAAATATTAGAGGAACAAAACAAACAGATAGAATCCCTGAATGAACACTATAAGAAACAAACAGAATACATAAAGCAGATTCAAAGAGATATACAGGACATCAAAAATTCTATTGAAAGGTATAAAAACTGCCTCAATGAAAGTGAAGATAGAATCCCAAAGATAAGATCGCAGCTAGTGAACAGGAAAGGAAAGATCTTTTAAAAATAACAAAGAATCAGGAAATAACAATTCAATGGCTGCAAGATGATGCAAAGAAAAATAACATAAGATTAATAGGGATAAATGAAAAAAAAAGGGGACTGCCCAAATGATATCAAGAGGATATTTATAGAAGTAATAGCTGAAAAGTTCCCAAACATGAGAATGGAAACTGACATATGGATTAGTGAAGCATATAGAACTCCAAAGGGGAGATGTCAATGGTGATACTACACTCACGCTCATCTTTCAGTTTATCCAAGATCCAGGCATGTTTGAAGGAACCCTTTCCCACCTCAGCAGCCTCCTTCTCAAATTTTTCAGTGGTTCTTTTGTCGATGCCACCACATTTGTAGATGAGATGGCCAGTAGTGGTAGACTTGCCACAATTCACGTGTCCAATGATGACGATATTAATGTGAGTCTTTTCCTTTCCCATGCTGCCTTTGATTTAGTGGTGGTTTTCACTATACCTGCGCTTTCACAGCAAACTCATTGAATAAAAGCCAAACCCTTTTTCAAGATGTGCTTCCTGTTTTCTTTCTTTCCTGACCAAATGACTCATTCCTTCTTCTGTTTTACTTCCATGATTCTGATACTGTTAGAATTGCCTTCCAACTTCTTTATTTGTTTAAATATTTCTCACCCTCACTAGACTGTCAGTTTCTAGGTCAAGCACCTTGTAACATCCATCTTTGTCTCTAAGGTACCAAGCATAGCACCAGAAACAATATAAACACTAACAATTTTTACTGAATGGAGTTCAACAGAACGTTTATAACTAGTATGGAAATGATGAAAGCTTCTTGCTTTGTCTTTTTATCTTATGCACATTCAAAGTACTCGTACTGATCATAACAAAACACTGGTCATCCTTCTGCAAGGAGGCATGGTAATTGGATGAGGTTAACACTGTTAACTGGACTGGGTCAAAGGATAACCAAGGAGATGGTAAAATATTATTTTGGGTATGTTTGTAAAGAAGTTTTTGAAGAGATTAATATATAGAATCAGTAGACTCAGTTAAAACAAATCCACACTCACCAATATAGTAGGCATAATCCAAACCACTGAGGGCTTAGACAGAAGAAAAAAGTAAGGCAAGCAGCAACATTTCGAACTGTACCCCCTCATTTTGAACTGTACCATCATCTTCTGCCTTCAGACATCAGAACTGCCTGATGGGCCTGAAGTCTTCAGGACTTACATGGGCTGCTGGATCTTTGGCCTCAGGCTGAGAATTACCCTTAGCTTCCTTGGTTCTCGGGCCTGTGGACTCAGTGAATGGATACTGTTGGCTTCCTTGGTTCTCCAGTTTGCAGAACATTTATCATGGGACTTCTTGGCCTCCAAAATTGTATGAGAAACTCCTATGATACTTTCTTTTATATCTATATCTATCTATATCTCCTATTTTGTTCTGATTCTCCAGAGAAATCTTATTAATATGTTGCTAAAATTTAAAAGTTAGGTAATATTTTCTTTTTGCTACAAATTTTGGTTGAGAGTGGTTTAAGATGATATATGTCTTTTTTAATGGCCTCTCACTACATCATTCTGTTACTCTCCGTGTATCACCATCTATAAGGTTTCAAGTCAGCTCCGGATTACACCAACTCTTCATGTGCCTTGATGCCCTCAGAAGCTCAGACTATTTCATATTTTGGGATTAGGCACTGTTAAATGCTATAATTCACCTCCATAAATTCATGCTACATTTGCTCTCTTGACTATTAGCTTTCCCCACTGTCCAACCCTCCCAGCAATTCTGACTTAGGGCATCTAACACTAAATGATCACTATGACAAGAAGAGAAGTATTTAATTAGATTGATGTTCAAAGAGTCCCCTGCAAGTTGTCAATACCCATATTTATATCATAATGCTGCAATTTTGGCAGAATTATTTGCTTTTTATGAAAATTCGATGAAGCAATTTTCAGATTTCCTAACATGAATCAAAAATTTGAAAAACACCCAGATATATATCTACATTCCTATTAACTTCCCCCATTTTAAGTGATTTTACACTGAGATTTGAGTTGGGAAAGAAGATTAACCAATTATGGCATAAATCAATCTTTGAAGACAATTTTCAGTCCAGTTTTGAAAAGTTAGGCCATCCTCGTATAACTTCACTCATTAAAACAGGTTAGCAACATAGTTTTCCCAAGGAGTTGATCTCTGCTGGATTATAGCAAAGTACAAAGAAAACAGTAAAATTATTATTCTTAATATCTACAAGATAGTAATTTCATGATGTGAGACCCTTCCAAAGTGTGACAGAGTGCTGTATGTGTGAGGTTTTAACATGTATAAATATATAGATGTGTATACACTCAAATGGCATTATAAGGGAAAATATACATAAAATGGTTTCTAAAACTAACCAAAAGAAGAAAGTAATGACAACTCATTTTGGTATTATCCAATGAATGAATGTGAAGCCTATACCATGTTTCTATATATCAAATACTCTTGAGAATCATGTTTAGGATGTCACATGTAATTACAGTCAAGTGCCATATAACATTTCAGTCAATGACAGATTGCATAAGTTCTGGTGGTCTAAAAAGATCATAATGGAGCTGAACACTTCCTTATTGTCTTGTGGCATAGTCATCACAATGTCACAGTGCAATGCAATCCCCAAGGCCGTGTGGTGATGCTGGTATAGACAAAACCTCGGGTGTATAAAAGTATAGCACAAGCAATGAGGTGCAATCCATAATACTTAGCAATAGTAATAAGTGTGAGAGTGGCTTAAGTATTTATTATACCTTGTGTCATTATTTGAGTGTGGTATTTCTACTTACAAAAAGGTTTGCTGTAAAGCATACCAGATTACACCAGTAATAGTCTCATACATTGATTTATATCTTGGCCCTTGATGGCATCATTTTCTCTTGTGTTGATTTACTCTGGTATTGTTCTGTTCATGATGGCATGAGGAGCAGTAGTATAGTACATATTTATCTATATATACACACATAGACATATCTATATATACACATGCACATATACATATGTATACATACATATATATTAGATCTGTTTTGTGTCACTGAAAAAGATACAATACTAATTTTTAAAAACCCTGTGGAAAGGCTTCCCCTCATCTTTGGTACATAAAAGAAGTCAATTATTATTACATAGCCATGATGAAGCATCATAAGGTCAGCATCTGGTAAGACTAAAACTAAGTGACCTTCCCCTTTGTATTATTTCTCACTGAAGTTGGATTAGCTCAACACAGCAGGACAGAATGAAGACGAGAGCTCCTCACTGGACCTTGTTTAAAGAAACTTCCAAGATGTCCATAAACTCCTAATCAGTGTACAGATTAAACTCCACATTTCAGTTATATTGAGAACAAAGTATTTTGGCTGTTTGAAAGTGCAATTCAATAAATATTATTAAATGCATGTTTTATGAAATACCTAGGGATTGAAAGTGAGGTTTGTGAAATTAATGATCGTAAGAACTCTAATCATGAATGTAAGAACTCAGAAGTTCCATGCTATTGAGTGTCTTTGTGCATCAGCCTTTTACCAGTGTCTCTTAATGCCAGAACTTGAGTGGCATGGCTTTAAGATTTAAGTTTATTGCAGGTATTCATTCAATCGTTCATGCAGTCAGTCAGTGAACAGATCTGTTAAGTATTTAGTGTGTATGGGAACTCTCTTGGTTGCTAAGGCTGACTACACATGCTAGGATCAAACAAACTAACCTGTGCTTCTAATAGAACATAAAAGTAGTTCTTAGCCAGTATTAAGACATCCACATAAGAAAAGGCAAAAAGTTAACTAACTGCTTTATTATAGTATCTATTTTCTTCTGGGATTCTTTCCTATGCTAATAGCCTTTCCTAGACTGACTCTTTTGCTGACTTACATCCCGGGTTTTAACGCTGACTCCTCTATTGATTCCAGCTGTTACAGATTTCTCAACAGGATTAGTTAATTGATTCACTCTACTTGGTCTTCTTGTTGGATTCCTGTCTCCACTCCTGGCCTGAGACTCTGATATAGTGGTACTTCAGTTCACGAAATTAATTCTTTCCGTGATTCTTGTCACAAACCAAATTGGATGAGAAGCGAATCAAATTCAGGGGTGAAGGTTCAATGTTGACCTTACGGAGAAATTTGATTCCATTCTCATTCAATTTGGTTTGTGACCAGAATCGCAGAAATAGTTAAGTTCATGAATCGAGGCACCACCTCTTCAAGAGGAAAAGAGTCTATTTCCCCTCTTTGACTCTGTGCCACGATTTATTTGGACCAAAAAAAAAAAGCACATGAAATTGAAATTGTTTCATGTGGAGCTTAGACCTCAAGTGCCTTTGTGTGGTTTTCATCTTTCTCAAAACTCTGTGACTACCATGAAAATATACCCTGGATGGCCCATTGGAAGATGGGGGATTGAATGGAATAGGGTTGACTCAGCCCAGTGGTCCAAGATTAGATCCAAGAGGTATAAGAAAACCCAAAAAATCAGCAAACCTGCTCGGCAGCTGAAGTGTTCTGTCCACATGGACTCATGAACTAAAAAATTGCTCACTGTTTTATACTTCTGGGTTGCAGAGCATGCTTGGCTGAATATTATGAGTAGATAACAGATCACCCTCATTTGCTAAGAGTTTATGCTGACCAAATGTCTATTAGAAGCACATTTACCCTAGCAACTATGTCATAATTACAAGAACTCTAGAAAATTGGAACCACTTTTTGCAACCAGTTTTCCATAATGCATTAGTCTCTAACCATTAAAGACATGTTTTTCTGTAGTCTTCAGTCTGAACTTAAGTAGGCATGATAGCCAGAAAGGAGACCAAGGTGGTGTTTTTCCAACACTCCTTAGCAGCTTTGAGAGAGGAGGAAGTATTGGAGAAAGGCCAGACGAATGAGTGGCACAAGAAAAATACGAGTCGAAGTACAGGCAACCTAATGACAAAACCTTCTGCATGTTCAGCTGAATCATTCCAGTTGTTTCCGTCTAATTGTGGTACAAGAAATCATGAGGGTTGTTCTGAAATCTTTCCTCCAGAAACTCTGCGGTTGGATAGTAGATACAACTACAGAAATATCAATCAGGAAAGTAGTTTCTTATCATAAACTGCTGCATGTGGGCACTCATATCAAGGCTTCTAGAAAGATACACAGGATGTGGTAGTGGCGTTGGCATATGTGTATGTAGGGGACAGTGTTCCTAATAAAAACTATTTCATAAATTTAAAGTTAAAAATGTAATTGCTCCTTGTTTACCAAGCACACCTATTGGATTTGTTTACAGAAATAACATGTTTCTTACTCTGTATTTTCATCTTTTCCATTACCACTGTGCACTGATTGAAAACATAATGTGCCAAACAATATTTGCTCTTTTGCTAGTGTTTTTAAAAGAGACATGTTTCATTCCAGAGAACTTTAATCCAGAAAGGTTTTGCTGAAGAAGAAAGTGTACTCGCTTAGTGTCTCAAAATATTACTATTGAGTGATATGCCCTTGTACCATATGAGTTTTAGGATGAATTACTTGGGACTGGCCTGGTTTAGCAGTGTTGTTTGGGGTTAGTTTATAATGGGAGTACTCTGTCTATTCAATTCATTCCACTTAAACATGGTTCATTTATGTTGCTTTGTAGTTTTTATATCTGAACACTTACTTAAAAATTTGTTAGTGTTTTATGAATGCATTCACTGCAAAGAACAACGTGTGCCTTATCATCAGAGAAATGCATTTGATTCTCTCTGTGTGAAAAGAGGACCAGAATGAAGGCATCTCAGAGTCAGCAGAGGCCACAGTAATTATTTCACAGCTATGCTGTTGCAAAGACATGGCGATTTATTTTTCAACTTTATGTCTTTTCTTCCTCTATGCTGGATAATCCTCAGAAACACTCATGACTTTTATTCAACTTCTTTAACTAACAGTTTTCATGGTGTCTAAGACATTTGAGGCATTGCTTGACAAAGCAATCCCTGGGAAAGAGTTGGCAAGAAGCGCCCCTGCCCCCAGTCACCCCTCTTTCTTGGCTCTTCTCACCTCCAACACAGCACTGCCACCAGGTGGGGGAGGAAGGTGAAGCCTAGGAAAAAACACCACCTTACGTGACCCCATGCGATCTGACATCTTTCTGGCTAAGAAGGCTGAAGATGAAAGATGTACAGGCATTAAAGGGAATGACATAGTCTCAGGGAAAAGCCAGCCGTTCTGTTTGGCTGAATACAGGATGGGGGGGGGGAGGCAGGATGGATATATGCTGATACTCTAGAAAGTGGGAGAGCTTTGAAGAATGCTTTATAGCAGAGTTTCAGTATCTTGTGGCACTTAAGAGGGAAAAGTCAAGAGATGGTTTAAAAACCTGTTGCAATAGGATAGACAGGATAGGATGGCAACAATCACAAAGGTGGGGCTCTGCTTTATTTTTCTTGAGGCATTTTAGAGATTGCATTGACTGACAAAATCAGATATAAAGGGGAACGGAGAAAGGAAGAATTAAATAATGACTGTATGGCATTTGACTAACATATATATGAATACGAGAGCTGGCAGAAAAAGAAAAGGACTAAGTTTGGAAAGTTAGTTTTTTATGTGATAGATATGAAGTAAAAGATCAAAGCTGAGAGAGTTTAGTAACAGGATTGCATTCTTGAGTTCAGGAGAGAATTTGGAGTGAGAACTGTAGATCCGAGAACCACATGAGGTTGGTGTTAGACACTAAATAAGCCAGGTTGCCCAGGGAGGCCACGAGTCCCGAGAGAACAAGCAAACAAATGCTAGCAAGGATGGGACAAAGGAAGGGAAGTCAACCAAAAGAGAAGTCAAAACAAAATATTTCAAAGAGTTTCTCAGTGAAACTTCTTTCTCAAATTGAATTTGATTTAAACTATTTACAACATTGTGTTTATAGGTTTATTTGAATTTTTATATGTGGCAAAACATGAAAGGTAACAATTGAAAATCCTGCGTTTATTATTCTCCTTTTTAAAGTGAGGTGCTCTGTGACTGTACATGGAAATCACCGCTAGTTTTAAGCCTCGAAGGTAGATTACTTCTTTGTGTTACCAGAATCACTTTGTTTGCTTATGGCACATTATTAGTTTCAACTGAGTTTCGTAGTTATTATCTTTTTTAAATGTATAAATATAATACACTTATTGAAAAATTCAAACGGCACAGAAAGGTGTCTTGTAATCAGCTACCCTTCCTTCCAGAAGTTGTTTTCCTTTCTTACAGACTCCCCTCGAAGTTTGTCTTCTTAATTTTAGATTCACACATATGTATCTGTACACAGAAATTCTCGTAGGTCTGCAAAACACTTGAACAACATTGCTGCTGAGTGCCTTCAAGTGTGCAAAAATGTTACTGTCCTTCTCTGAGCTCAAATATTCTCTTGGTCTGTTGATGTCAGACTGACCCTGCTACAGATCATCTTTGGCAGAAGCCCAACATTTTTCTTCCAATCTGCTGATTTCTTCCTTACTATCTGCCCCACAGCTTTATTTAGCGCCCCTTTTGGCATATGCAAGGGTATACATGTGCACTACTTCTCAGCAGTCTTCTCTTTCTTTATCCTGCACCTACGTGGGCAGAATAACCATAAGCTCGGATAGTTCACTCTTTTTCTCACCTGCAACTTTCTATGAAAGGAAAGGTTTAGAGAATTTTTCACAAATAATATAAAATATAACACTTTCATTACAAAGTAGAAAAATGGGTCATTGTTTTGGATATTTTTTCTGTTTTTGTTTTGTTTGTCTTTTTGCTTCTTAAGATGGGGTCTTGCTATGCAGTTCAGATTGGCCTTGAAATCACTGTGTAGCCCACACTAGCCTGGCACACTAGCTTGTGGCAATCCTCCTGCCTCAGCCTTCCGAGTGCTGTGATTACAGGCATATGCTGTCATGCCCAGTCATTGATTTAGTCTTAAGAAAATTTTTTTTCCTGCACTCTTGGGAGGTCTTCAAGAAAACCGTTTACAGTGCTTGAGATGTTTGATCGTACCATGCAGTGTTTGTTTTCTCTTATTAGAAAAATGCAACTAGAAGGGTGTGACCATTTTTTTCTTCTTTTATAAAATTTAATGTATTATCACTATCCTTTCTGTGTCTGTTCTGGGAAAGAATAAATAACAACTTCAAATCCTCTTAAGAAAACTATGCCTGTCTCTTTGGGATTTTTGGTGTTTAGGAAATACCTTATTATTCATCTTTCAGATAAAGCCGAAGTATCTGTGCTTGTAGTCTACCATGGGTCCCAAGATTCTGTTTGTGATAATAAAAAGACAAAATGCTAACTCGCTTTTTAAAAACAGTTACTTGATGGTCTGTGGTTATGGGCAGTGCGGGCAGCACAAAGTTCTTGTCAGAACCATCTGCATGAGTGACTGAAGTGTCTCACCCTCAGGATAAGTGCTGGCAGCACTCCAGGTAACCCATGCATCATCCTTGGGTATGCGTGGGGTAGAGATTACTAGTATGAAGCACTGAGAGTACAGGGAAAGGATGTTGCCTTGTTATGTACCTTATCAGAGTCCTCCAAATCGTTTACCATCCAATAACTACAATAATTTCTTCCTCCAGTTCCTTAAAGCAGACACTCGTTTGACCTTTTTGTACTGCTCCATACGCAGCACAGTGGCCTAATCTGCTGGGCCCACTAGGTATTTGCAAAAGTAGATTCAATATGAAATGTGCTGCTTCCTTAGTTTAAGACTCATGTGGAAATGGACAAATTACACTTTCAACTTGCCATCCGTTTTCCCATCAGTGACATAGCATGAATAGTACTTCCCCTTAGAGTCTTGTTAGGGTTTGTGTTTGGATGACCCTCGAACCCTGATGCAGTCATGGAACTAGCTGAATCTAGTGTTTGTGATTGGTTAGTTGTCTACCGCTGGGATTGGCAGTGTGAGTGCTGCATCTGCTCAGGGGCGGGTGCCTGGCATACAGTATAAGGGATGGGAGGAGGTATACCTTCCCCTTTTCCCCTTCCTGCCCTTTTTGCTCTTGCTGCTTATAGCCACCATGAACGGCTGCCTTTTAGCCATGCCACCCTGCCTTGGAGCTGTCTGAGTATGGACTGAAACCTCCAAAAACCTGTAAGCTAAATAAACCTTTCTTTCCTTCATTGTTTGCATTAAGTATTTTGTCTCAGCAACGAGAAAAAAGAAACCAAGACAAGTCACGAATAATATTGGAATACTTTGCGTGAAGTATAGTTAAATATACCTGATTCCCGTCACAAGTCTACTGCAGAAGTTATTTCTGAGTTACCTATAGTTTTTCAGAGATAAGCTTTTTGACTATTTTTTTTAATTTGCAAGTGCCTCTGCACATTCAACCAACTATGGATCACAAATATTTGCGAGAAAGTTATATCTATATTGAACATGTAGACATTTATCTTCACTAAATAATATAGCGGAACTATTTACACAGTGTTTATGTTGTAATAGCTATTATTGGTAAACTAGATATCATTTAAAGTAAACTAAGGGCTATGCATAAGTTATATGCAAATATTATAGCATTTTGTATACTAGATTTGGAATATATGAATATTGGCATCCACAGTAATCCTAGAAACAATACCCCCTCACCCCACAAATATTGAGGTATTGATGTGATTTGAAAGTAATAAAGACTACCACAGGCCAGTTTATTCACTGATTTCTTTATAACAAAAACTTCATTCACAACGGTTCCACTTTTCAACATAGCAAAACACACAAGCTTCTACAAAATGCCCTGGAAAGTTAAGTGACACGATGAATTATTTTTGGAATGGTAATTTCACTCACTAACATCATTACTTCTCATTTTCTTCATGGTCTTGGACACCATTGGAGGGAAGGGAGAGAGTACATTACTGTAATGTGGGTGTCATATAATATGAAATAACTGTATTCATAACTCTCCTACTTACTTGGCAGAAAAATCAATGGCAGCATTTTATCATTGCACCTGGGGACAGTTATGTAGTGTTCCATAGATTATAAACATATGATAAAGTTATAGGAAAAGCTAGGTAGAGGGGAATATCTAGATGAAAATTAAGTTTGAAATTGAAGACAGAGATACCTAGGATATCTAGGAAGACTAAGGAGTAAGAATTTATTTCATGTCAGTGTCTAACAGCTTCTTTTTTTACATCATACGGTTTTACTTGTTTCAATTAGTGCTGACAGGGACCCTCACAGCATTCTGCAAATCCCATTTTTCACAGGCAAATGCTATCATTTACAGTCTCCTTTGTATTAAGAGCAAATAGGGCGGCCTTAAAAATTATACACATACAGATGTTTAATTCACTACTTTACTTTGTGGTTGATGTATTTTCCATAGTATCCTATGCATCTCTATCAGTGCATTTACAGAACTGTTTCATGGCACTTAGCTTTGGCCATCTATCTTCCCTTGAAGACAGGACTGTGCATATTTCATCTTGGTATCCACGCGCCCTGAACAGTGGCTTGTGCACCATGGCCACTCAGGTTTGGCTGCAAAAGTGCCTGAATGAATGTGAGCATTCTAAATTACAATGCAGTATCTTGAACGTTTCATCCAAGCAGATTCCTGGCATTCTTCCTTAGAGATTATCAGCTCATTCATCTCCTCTCATTGTAGATATTTTGCAGATAGGTACAGAAAGACTGACTGGTAATTTGCCAACGTATTTGTAATTATGCTAACATTCCTTGTTTTTAGGTATATTCATAAGTTTAAAGAAGACACAGTGTGTACACATGCATTTTGACTGTGATAAATACCATCAGCAGTTTCTCTAATTTTGACTGAGAGGTTTAGTGCAATTCTCAGGACTAACTAACTTCATTTTCACAGTTATTTCTCATTCACTGAAATAAGTTATTCTTGGGTTGTCATAGCACTGGATTGTGTAGAACTAAAACGTTGAAATGTAGCTTATTACCCATATCAGAACACAATGAGCCTTGTCTTTCTTTGCATTTGTAATGCACACACATATGGGGGCATAAAGTTTTCCCTAGGAGCTGGCACACCGAAGTACATTTTACCGAGCTGACTTAGAGCGTGGTCTGGCCTCTAAGAGATTGCCGCAACAGATAAAGGCTTAAGCAAGACAGGAGAGCTCTGTATTGTGCATGGTCTATCAACACGAATGAGGTAAAAATGTTCTATGAGTGAAGTACAAAACGAACCTCCGAAGTTGTTTTTATTGATGTTTATTCATGGGACAATCAGTGTCTTTGGTACTTACAAACACATGACAGATAACGTTCCTGAACTCTGGGAAATTTACAGTCTAATTCAAAGAGTTGACAGCTGTTACACTATGTTTTAGTGTACTGGGATGTTCTCCCAAGCATCATGATGCCCATAGGATGAGGAGATGCAGTCTTGACCACTGGTGAACAGGATTCATTGCTTTAAGCCAACTGATATTTCAAATGATCCCAAACACGGCTGCTGCTCTTGCCAATAAGGCATGATTATATGGGTACTGCTTACTCATGTTAAGGGAAAAGACACACAAAAAAAGAATTTTGGAAAATGGAACTAAGCAAATGAAAAAAAGCACACAGTTTTCAGCTGCCACACTGACTACACTAGTACCCATTCTGGAATTTATCATTTCAGCCATTTGTAAGCAGACTTGTATCTCCCTTTTCATAAGTGTCTTGCCCTGCCATAAATGACATTCTGTTCTATGAAAGTATAATGTGAAAATCTACTGATAAGCCAAATAATAAAAACTTTATAGCATGTCAGGGCTTTTTTTATTATTATTATTTAACCTCAATCAAGTTATAATACTGAACACATGTATCCTTGGCCTAAATCACCTTGTCAAGTTTAACTGTATATTCGACTTCATTTACATGACATATGATCTAATACTGGAGAACAACAATACCATTGTAGTGTTAATTGAAAACTCCAAACTGAGCGCCAGGAGAAACCACTGGGCTGATTGCTGAGGGTCCCAGGGAAGGGGATCTATTTCCACACCTGCAGTTGGTCCATAACACTAACATTGTTACTAACATCTGGGTCTAATCAGTCCAGAGGCCTTGATATGCTGCTCCTGGGGCACATAAATTTAGCATTACATTCATTTTAAAAGCCCCCTCTTTCAGTTTTTTAAGGACAAGATAGATTCATGGCTCCATAGAGTCTAACAAAGTGGAAACCACAAACAGAGTAAGTTACTGCCACAGGCCCCGTGGACTTGACTTACCAACTTTCTGCCACTTCCATAATGGAATTTTATGTTCGGCCCTGGCTATCTAAAATGTGTTTCCACCAAAAGTGAAGTTTGACTGAAAGGCTGTATTAAGAATAAAAGCAAATCCTCAGAAGGGGAGCCAATTTGTATAAATCAGGCTTCATATAAGGATATGAGACAGTATTGAACAGAGAAGTATGAGCTGAGGAATCGTAATTTGCCTCATTTGCTCTGTAACTGAAAGGCCTTTTAGAATTGACCCTTCTTAGTGTGTTTAAGGAGATTTGCACCAAAAGGGACTCATCTGAAGAAAAGTTAAAGACTTTTAGATCTTCCAGTGGGACGGAGCGTGGATGGCTACTAAGATCGGAGGGTCTGCTTGACCTGCTAATTATTTTCTGAAACTGCTCTGCAAAGCATAGCTTTGACAGAAAGTTCTGCTGCCACTCAATGTGACTGAATGCCAAAAACTCTCTTGTGTTTTGTGTAGTTTTCTTAGGGAACCAAAAAGTCCTAAAAGAAGAAATATAGCCCATATGACTTTCACAGCAATATTTACTACTAAAGTTATACATATGGAAGAAAATAAAAAGCAAAACCATCGGCAGTGTTTAAAACTACTTCACTTGTGTGCCTGAGACCAATTTGTTGCACGGCATCATTTTAATGTTTTGGTTTGGGTTGTTTAATCTGTTTCCCCATCTTTCCTTCCATGTTGCTAAAAGGATCGCTTGTGTAGCTAGAAAGTTACACAAGTTACAAAGCAATTGTATGTCAAAGTTTGTACTTGCTGGCTGCACTGTTTTATTTATTTATTGGCTCAGATGTGAATGTTTGGATAAACTGCCCATTTAATGAGCATCCCAAATGATCTAACTGTGGAAATAAGGGTATGAATGATATTAATGATCAACAAATAGAAGTGGAAAGAAGGAAGGCATTGTTCTTTGGATTGATAGTCAATAATAGGATAGGAATTTTTCCTGTACTCGTTTAGAGAGCATCTGGTGCTGTGGTGCCTAAGCTTAGCCAAGCACTTCATCATAGGCTCAATTTCTTTCTATCATGGGCTCTGTTTTTTTTTTTTTTTCTGTAGTCCTATTTTATATAGAGGTTTGCATCCCAAGGGACTTTAGAAGAAAAAATATAAATACACATAACTATAACCTTTGGGTAAAATATACATAACTTAACTGTTCATGGATAAAAATACACTAGTTTACCAGGAAATAGTAATTTTGTGTATAGAAAAGATTTCCAGTTTTCTTGGGTAGAGCATGATGAGAAAACCAACAGTCCCTAAGAAATATTATTTAGCTAAGAATATAGTGTTTATAATGAATGGTTCAGATGATGTTCAAATTTACTATAAATAAGAAAAATGGAATTTGATTTTACATCGAAAACATACTCCCCAGGATTTATTTTAAAGAGAATATTTTCAATTATCTGGAAAATCCAGGAATACAAAGATGGTTACTTAACAAAGCCACAGAGAGAAGTGAAATCAGGATAGACATTTTGATTTGTGATCAGAGTATCAAGAGTAGTGGAGCCTATGAACAGAGCACCCCCTACACGGCAGGCACTGTTGTAGGCACTGGCAATAGTAGTCAGGACTAAAGCTGCCTTCTTCTAAACTAGCTTGTCAGATAACTTGATTCTCACATCAGAGATTTTTTGTGCAAGTATTTGTGCTGTCAGTCTTTGATTTGGCTTCTAGAAACTGGGGGTGCTCTCAGAGTCAGCGTGTTGCGATTGATATATTGTACTCACATTAGTCTTTTTGTTTTATATTTTGATGCTAGCTTAGAGCTGTGTCATGGAAGTTACATCTGTTTAAATTATAATGTGCATTTATAAAGGTATAGCGTATTTCATTTGTTTAATGAGAAGTGAGAGGCATGGAGGAATTCTGATGAGACAGGATAAAAAGTGTTGACAATTTGCCATTTACCAAATAATGCTGTGGTAAAACCTCATGCTAGATCTGTTTAAAAGCTCTTCAATGTTCAGTTGAAGTACATTTTTTAAAAACCTCATTCCAGTAAGCTTAGTTTTGTAACCCTGACCTCTTTCGGGAAGTGATTACATGATTTGCTAACAGACCATTTGATGGTAATTTAGGAATGTAACCTAAGTCATTATTAAATTTTAGTTTGTTACCTTGAAAAGTTATGAAGCACCTATGCTTGGTCACAGATCTGGGTTTGAACCCATTTCTTAGTGCTCTGTGGTAGAGGAACAATGAGGGACGCAAAGGGAAATTTGAGACAGTAAATTTATCCTTTGGTATAGAAGCAATTGACACATCCCCAGACAGAATTAGGCAGGGGTTGTAGCAGGACTGTGGTAACAACATACAAAAGACTATTCTAAATCAGCCACAGCCTGAATAATTGTGGACCACTCCTATTTTCCCCACATTATTAATAGGTATTTCTGATCTGCTGCAAGACAAGTACATGATACGTGGTTTATTTATCACAACAGAAAAAAATGAATAAGGAAATTGCAGTTCAAAGAGATTAAATAATATGGTCAAATCCACACAAGGAAAAGGACCCTCTGACAGTTTACGTACCCTGTTTCTCTGATAAGAAGGGATCAAAGTACTTTCAACTATTTCACAGTTTGTTTTTATGTATTGGTGCAATTATTGATTAATGGTCTTTCTGCTTTGTGAAAGCAGGGACTATCTCTGTTTTACTTCAGGGCGTGGGAGCAGTCCTAACACATTACAGGCATAGACTAGTTTCCTGTCCTGTTCCTGCACATAGCTGACCTCATACCAAGTGGATATGCTGCTATATGTCCTTCATGTGTGTGTGGTGTGTGTGTGTGTGTGTGTGTGTGTGTGTGTGCGCGTGAGCGCTTAGGATGGGGAGCTTTATCTTTCTGTGATTCACATTTATGCCTTAAATGAATCCCCCCCCCAGTTTGCTTATTTTATTTTTATCACCTCTGCACACCAGGCCTCTCCAGTCTCCAGTGAAAAAATTGGAACTGTGGGACAACGTTAGTAGCACTTGACTTCTTATATTTCAACATTGCTCTTGACTTAAAATATCTGTAGACCAAATTTATAGTCTTTGCTCTTTTCTGTCATCAGCAAGGAAGGTCATTCCCAATGGCCTGTCCTTGCAAATGAGATCCTTATCATAACCACAGGTCTGTACATTGGGAGCCTGCAGTATATTCAAAGGTAGAGTCTCAAACTGAGGGTTCTGCTATTTTGAGTTTGCATTGTTCTTGGAGGGAGTAATAAACTTTACATCCTTGGTAAGACAGAATTTGTGAATTGGTGTCCTGATTCTTGAACCAATTTGCTACCAAGTGCTTGCTAGAAAAGAATGACCTGTAATGCAAGAAGCAGCAGAAAACAAGAGTTGGAAGAGTTGTTTTAAACATGCAACAATGACATACCTGAAGTGGGTCACTTTGATTTTCTTTTGGAGGTTTTGTTTGTTTAATCCCATCAAGTTCTTTTCAAGTTGAGGAGCCTTTGTAGAAACCACTTCCTTTGCATAGATTGCCTATACATCATATTGCCACACTCTCTTCCACCTACTGGGTCTCAGTCTAAATAACTTTCATTTCATCAGAAAGATGACAAGAAGTTTTAAGAAAACTGTTCTTGGTTCCTGTCATTCTCTCTTAACACTGTTTGTTTCTTTTGTAGTGCTTGCCACGATTTGTAGCTTTATATTGTTTTGCATACTTATTATTTAATGTCCATCCCTTCTATTCCACCTTGCTTGAGGACAGGACATTGCTGCTTTAAAGCCCTTCTAGCACCCAGAAACCTTCATAAGCGTTTGAAAGTGAGCCCACATTGCTTTTACTGAGCATGTATTATAGGGCACAATTCTATTCCAGATTTTAGGAGAAGTTTTGATGCAGTGAACTTACAAAAACACTGAATGTCCAAGAAGGGTTTCAAGTAACTAGCTGGGCCTCAATTCAAAAAGGAGTCTAGTAACCATCTGCTTACCATGGGTCACACACATGCTTATGCTTCTGGAGGAACTATAGACTGAACTGTATGGCCCTTGCCTGGGCATGTTCCTATTTCAATTCCCAAGATAATCACACTCCAAAAAGTTCCATTTTGTCACCGAGTCCTGACCAATGAGTTGTGATCTGCCATCGGACAATCATAACTGGACACTTCCCAAATACGTGCATCCCTCTTTTGCATAGTAGGCCAGAGTAGGAACGTGGACAGACCTTTCTCCGTATAAAGCAGCCCCTCTCTTTCTTCCTACAGAGCACACTTTCACTTTGTATGAAAGGCTGCATCTCCCAGGTTTGCAAACTGTGTTCTTTATTTTTAATAAAATTTTTGTTTTTAATCTTAAATTATTTCCTTGTGAGTTTTTGTTGATGACACCTAAGGACAAAATCTTACTTATTAAATGAATTTATGAAATATAATTTACTTCACTTCTGTAGCATATTAGTTCTCTTATCCACAGGAGATATATTTCAATATCCCCACTGGATGCCTGAAACTGGATTGTACTGAACCCTAGGTATTTTATCGTGTGTACTCATACAAAATGCAATGCCTTTTCCACCTTAACTTAGCCCTTATCATGGAATGTGGCTGTAACTTTTACAGTTTTAGGCATGACATCAAAACTAGCACAGATTTTCTTAATTTCTTTTTACAATTCCATGGATGGAAGGTTCATTCTTATAATAAACTTAGCAACTGCAACATAGATTTTTATTCTTTTCTTATTAAGAGCTTTTCTCCTTTTCATTTAAAAGAATTATTTGACAGTTTCTCTTTAGCATATTTGAATTACCAACATCAATATCCATGCCCTTTCAGGGCCGCTATTAAGTGAAATAAAGGTGACTTGAACACAGCGCTGTGTTACAGGGAAACCCCAGATGGCCACTGGGGCAGCATTGTAGCATGGATCTCTGGACACAGGCAAGTTTCACATCCTTGATATAACAGAATGACTTGACACTTCACCTCAGTAATTAGAGCAGCATGCAGTTTAAAACTTACAAATTGTTTGTTTCTATTACTTTTTCCATTTAATATTTTCAGACTGTGGTTGATGGTAGGTAACTGAAACCACAGAAAGGAAAACCACAGATAAGGGGTTGACTACTGTATTTTTCGCTCTGCCAAATCAGACCCTCAAGTTCCAAGGCATTGGTGATATCTTTTATGTAAGGAAACTTTAGAAATGACAGTTGGGAATACTTGATATTACACACATATAGTTTCTCCTTTAACCGTAGGATAGGTTGTATATACTTTTGTTGAATATCCTTTGACAGCACTTGGTTTTTCTCCCCAAATTATGTGACTAGTATGCCTCAAAAGCAAGCAAGCAAACACACACACACACACAAACAAATTCTGCCTAGCGTGTCCTTGGTGGGAAATGAGTATTTATAACCATGTTAGTTCCAAAACAGTAAAATAAATGAATGAATAAATAAAAATTTTAAAAATGCTACAAGAATAATGAAGGCCAGAGAGATTCTTGAATTCCTTTAAAGATTTTTGTGGCTAACAGCCTAAATGATAACCAGTGCTCTGCAAAGAAAAGTGATATAACACAGGGTCATAACTGATCAAGCTTCCAGCAAATTTTAATGCCACAACCATTCAATAAAAACGTGTCTACAAACATTGGCCTATTTAAAAATAGGAATAAATTATAACTAAAACAGATACTGTAAAAAGCAAGCCATTGAGCTAGTGGAGTGTTTAGGTGTATAAATAGCTGTTTTTAAGAGAGTTATACACTATAGAGTGGCAAAGAATTAAAACACATGAAAGTATACCTACAAATAATCAAATGAAAGCCCAAGGACCACAGTGCCAAAGAATAGTTTGGATTGGATTCTTGTTTCAGTGGGGTTGTTTCCTGTAAGTACGAACCTATTTAACAGTTTGAAGTGAACTATTTATGTTCTAATAGGAAATCTGCATTTCATTGTAAAACTAGAACTCATTGTCCTTGGCTTATTTATTCTTCACAAAAGTGTTCTCTTTGTAAGTTTTGTGTGTTTAATACTTAACATATGAGAAAAAAACAATATCAAAAAATTTTAAGAGAGGTATATTTATGGGCAAGTTATAGTCACAGCTTTTGGTTCTTGGACACAATTGAATCAAGTGGTCTCAAAACCAACTGAGGCAAAACTTTGTACACTTTTGGCCCAACTTAGTTAAGTTAGCCCTTTCTTCTGTCCCTAGTTTAGTTTTTCTGTCTCAGTCTGAGTCGTTCTAACCCACACGTCAGATCTCACAATGAATGAAAAAAAACCAGTTTAAATGTTAATTCTGAAATGATACCCATCCTTGTTGATCAATTATGGTATTAATCATTTTTGCTGTTATGGTTCCAAGGAAACAATGTGATTATCAACAATTTATATAGAGGACAATATTCTTTATTAACTTCTACATCCATTCAAAAGTCAGGTCATGGGTATAGTTTGTTATTTTTCTTAATTACAAGCATATATTTTGGACAATTATAATTAATGCAGTAACTGAATGACATAGAAATTATTCTTATTCTGGTTATTTTTCTCCCTGCACCTCAGTCTCCTTGTGTGTAAAGTATAGATAAAATATTTGATTTATTACCTTATTAATGTATTTGTTAAGGGAATGGCAGTAGTTATAAATGACAAAGCTCACATTCTCAATGATTCTATAGAATCAAATTCATGCCTTGCCCATGTGAATGCCCGTGGTTGGTGTATCTCCTCTTGAGTTGTAGTTAAGTGATTCAGGTTGTGTCTGTATAATGTACTCAACTATCTTTGTACATAACATGCCAGTTTGCAAAGCAAGAGAAAGAGACTGTAAGGAAGGAAAACTGATGCACCATAATGCTTCGGCCTGTGAATATCATACATCACTCCTTAGCAGCATGCTGGTTTGGAAGTTACACACCCAGCTCTTAGCTATAAAGGAGCTGGAAGGTATAGTCCTGGTTGGGCCACTGCTTGTGATCAGTAACACTCTGCTACGAAGGGAAGTAGGATTCTCTTGCTGAGCTGGCAGCCTTTTGCCAAAGCCCAATTTTCAGGATTAAATGAGCGTATCCATGTAAAAAGTTTAGAGCAGAAACTACCACACAGAAACTAGGGAGAGACAAATCTTTCCTTTCCTCCTTCCTTCTTTTCTTCTTTCTCTTCCTCCTTGTACTCATTTTTATCTTCCTCTTCCTTCTCATTTCCTTAAGACGTTCTGATCATTATCCTTATATTACTACTTAAGCCCAGCAATTTTTCTTTGTAATTATTCACTTTTTTCTTACGATATTTTTCAGACTCAAAAACTACTATTATTCTCTTTGTGCTTTATTGTCCTTTCTTTTATAATTTGCATACATGTGGACCCCTAATACACACTTACCATCAGATATCACACTTGTGTAGCTCTCACTGTATACTTCTGGGAAAATCTTTTGGTTTTGGCTTTTTGCTTTCTTTATTCCTTCCTTTCTTTCTTTCTTGTTCTCATTTGTTTGTTTTTGCCTTTTTGTGATTTTTGTTTTGTTTTGTTTTGTTTTGTTTTCCGTGGAGAAAGTAACCTGAAATTTCAGCCAGAGGGAACATACATAAGAAGCTGTCTAGTTCTTCTGAGAAGTACTCAATTAAGTTGCATAAAAGGAGGCACCCTTTTCTGTTTTAAAGGATTACTATTCTTGTGGTGAACCTTAGGCTCATTTATACCAGGACAGTGTTTATTTGTGTGTTAGGAATATGTGCGATATGCCCTAGAATCTGTCTTAGTTTTTCTACTTGTGATAATAAAGTTTCTTCCTGCACTAGCCCCTCCAGTTTTTCCTTTCTGCCATGAATCTCGTTGTTTAGGAAACTTACATATTTTTTTTAAACTGGTAAATTTTGAATTAGAATGGTTCAACAAACACTTTTATTAAATAAGCAATATAATATGTTAGTATACTAACTGCAAATTAGTTATAAATTAAATATACTTGCTGTGGCCCTGAAGCAAGGCCAGCAGATTGCTATAGCTGCTGGTTTCAAACAGGAGCCTAAAGAGAATTCTTTCTGTGGTCTGTTGGCCATTTCAGAACTTTTGAAATGGAATGGTCAATTCATCAGAAAGAAATAGCAGGTGATTGTGGCAGACTTTCGGCGGCCTGAAGGAAAGAGACCCTGGCGCCTTGGGACCTGCACCATGAGATTGACTTGGGGTGCCGGGAGAACAAGGAGCTCCTCCCCTTTCTGGGGGGCGGCTGTGAGTGTGGCAGACTTTCTGCAGTCCGAAGGAGAGAGACCTGGGCACGTTGGGACCTGTACTATGCAGTTGACTCAGGGTGCCAGGAGAACAAAGAACTCCTCCCCTCTCTGGGGGGCGGCTGTGAGCCTGCCGGCGCGTGGGCTGAGAATCAAACATCTTATGTCATCCTTTCCCCTGTCCCGTGTCCCCCCTCCCCTTTAGCAAGTGGGAGCCAGTTAACTACACATCTTGTGAAAAGACTGGCCATGTTATTTAGTATGAGCTCCTTATATGCAAAGATATGGACAACCATTTGGAAGAAAACAAGAGACAATATGACAGACAGTGAAGATCTCTGGTTGCCTAGCTTTGAAATTTATGCTTTCTTATGTCCCATTCTGTTCTGTTTTGTTGTGTTTAATTTTACCCCCTTTTAAAATAAAATTAAAAAATAATAAATATACTTGCTAAAATACTAGTTAATAGATGTGTACCTATAAGAAACATGCATGTCAAAGATTAATCTTATATATTTTAGAGGAGTACAGTTTAGAATCTTCTTTTTCCAGCACTCTCTTACTAACAAAAATCATACTGCTACATAAAATAAATAAGGCAAACATTTTTAAAGATTGAACAACAGGTGAAGGTTGTGATTCTTGAAAGAAGGAAAGCATGAAGTGAGCCTCATAAATATTCATGGTTATCCTCTTTTTAAACAATTTTTAAAAATTTTTGTTCCTAATATTTTCTGCAGGCACTTTCCTGCCCTAGGGCAATCTTGGTACCTTATGTAGACTAGCAGTTTCACTTTGCTCAGGAACATATTAGAGTTCTAGGCTGTTCTATTTCCTGTCATTTGGTGGCCAACATCCCTTAGAAGCAGAATCTTCCCAGATTATATTGCCTAAAACCTTGCATAGAGGTTTACTGCATATTGTTTAAAAGTAGTTGACAAACCCATAGACAAGTCAGGATACAAAAAGGCCCAGTAGAAACTTCCTTGTGCAATAATGTGAGACTGTTGTTTCATCACACCCAGAATAGAGAGACCTTGCTGAGACGTAGGTATTAACTGAGACTCCATGCCCTAAGGTAAGGAATTCGCACCAGCGTTAGGCTTGAAATAGAATCGCATTACCAAAAAATAAAACAAAGCCCAACAGGTCCAAAATGGTGCACTTGTAATTCAGTTACTTTCCAGAAGAAATTCAACATCCTTTAAAAGAAAGACCATAAAATCTAGACTGCCTACTACATATTATTACCAATGATAAAACAATTACTAAATATGTAGGGAAACATGAAATAGTGCCCAAAGTCAAAAGAAAAGTTATTATAAATAAATGCCAAGGTGATCTAGATTTTTGAATTAACAGACAATATCTTTAAAACAGCTATTTTAAGTATGTTTGAAGTGTAAAAAAGTAAAATGTCATAATGAATGAACAGAAATGAAATCTGAAAAAGTTATTGGAAACTATAAAAAGTAACTGAGAGAAAATTCTACAATGTAATGTATCTTTCAAAATCTAAAAAATCAGTGGAATCATCAATCCCTCTTTGGGGTACATATTTGAAATAAATGAAAGCATTGCCATATAAAGTTATTTGTAAGATTATTAGCAAAAGCAAAGATGTGGAAAAAGTTAAAAGTCCATTAATAGATGAATGGATAAAGAAATTGTAGTATGACTATGCAACGGGATATTATTCAACCTTAAAAACCGACTGAAATCCTGCCAAACCTGCACACGGATAATGGAGGATGTTGTGTTAAATGAAATAAACCAGATACAGAAAGAAAAATACTGCATAATTTCAGTTTTATGTGGAATCTAAAAAATAGTAGGACATATAGAAATAGAGAATAAAACTGTGGTTATGCAAGATCAAGGGAGGGTAAGTAGAGAGGAAATAGGGAAATATGAATGAAGGATACAAAGTTTTAGATGTTTAGAATAAATAAGTACAACAAATAATGTATAATAGAAGATTACAGTTAATAAATTGTTGCTGTAATGTGATTATTAGATTTTGTGTGTATTGTCTTGTCAAACCCAAAAGTCAACCACAATTTGAAATGATGAATATGTTAATTTACCTGAACATTGTAACCTTTTTTACTGCATATGTCAAAACATCATACTCTACACCTTAAATATATGCAATATAATAGGTTTAAAATCACTGGAGAGGCTTAGCAGTACATTCAAAATGGCAGAGAAGGACAGTGAATCTAAAGATAGACTGTTATAAATTATGAAATCTGAAGAATGCAGAGAAAATAAGACACCAAAAATGAATAATCTGAACATTAAAGAGATTTTATGGCAATTAAAAGACCAATTAAATCATGATGACATACCACTCATGAATTTTTATGTTGATAATAGAACATCATATAGTATAAACAATGAACTCAGTAAATTAAAAGAAGTACAACAATTTGAAATAATAATTTGAAATTTTGTCATCCTGTTCTCAATTGGATTGAAGTGTCTATACCTTAAAATTAATAAGGACGATCTTACTAACACTATCAATCACCTTAACCTACTTGACTTTTATATAATTCTGATCCCAACAATAGTAGATTCACACTCCTTTTGGTACACTGCAAACATTCAATAGGATAGGTTACATACTGGGTTATAAAAGGAGATTTAAATCTTTGAGTGACCCCAGAATTAAAATTAGACATTAGTAATGATTATGTATGAAGAAAAGTTCCACAAACATATAAATTAACACTGTTCTAAATAAATTAGGGGTCAAAGAAGAAATCACAGAGATATTATAAACCATTAAAAATGGTCTAATCATGAAAACATAAATCAAAATTTGTGGTATAGAACTAAGTGGCAATGAAAGGGACAATTACAGTTTTAAATCCTTACATTGGAAAATAATAGAATTTTAAAGGCAGTCACATAGGTTTCTACTTCAGGAAATAGAAAACAAAAGTGAAAAAGAAAATAATATCAGTAGAAATCAACTCACAGACTATACTTATTTTTTTCCAAGATTTATATAATTGATAAACATCAAGGAGACAGATCAAGAAAAAGAGGCAGAGATTCCCACAAATGCTACTAATATCAGTAGTCAAGAGGAGGTTTCACTCCAGCTTCTAAATGTGTACAAGAAAGCATAGAAACATTATAAATGACTTTATGCCAACTATCTTGATATTGTGACTGAAACTGATTTCTTAAAAAATACAGCTTACTAATAATAACATGATGAAATAGAAAAATGTAATTCATATCATTTCCATTGAGTAAACTCAATATATTATCCAAAATTTCCTATGAAGAAAAAAAATTCAGGCCAGGACGTTTCCATGGGTGAATCCTACCAAACAATAAGAGAAAAATAATTCAAATGTTACAAAAACCTTATTTAGTGAGATCAGCTTAATCCTTATAACAAACCCTAAAGAATATAGCAGAAAAGAAAACCACAGACCATTACTATTTATGAATATAAATGCAAAATTCCTTCTCAAAATACAGCAAATGGAATCAAGTAATGTATAGACAAAACAATGTATTATGACCTGTCATGGTTTGTGTCCGTAGCTCCTCTAAGTCTCATGCAATCATGAATGAGGCAAAATCTATTGTTTATGATTGGTTCATTGTCTAGTGCTCAGATTGGTGGTGTGAGTGCTACACCCACCCAAGGGTGGAGCCAGCATACAGTGTATGGTGGGAAGAAGACATGTTTTTCTTTCTCTTGACTGGTTTGCTGCCTTGCTGTTTGCGGCAACCATGAATGATGGCCCTGCAATGCCACTGTGCCTTGAAGCCAGCTGAGTATAGACTGAAACCTCCAAGAACTGTATGCAGTAAGCCTTTCCTTCCTTTTGGGTGTCAGGTATTTTGTCTCAGCAAGGAGAGAAAAGTAACCAAGACATGACCTAATGGAGTTTGTTCCATCAATGCAAAGTTTAACATTGGAAAAATAATAAATGTGTTTTATCATATTAAAAGAAAAATGAGAAAATCATATAATCATTTATATTTTTGTTGAAGAAAATATTTGGCAAAATTAAGTACTCATTGCCAGGCATGGTGGTGCATGCCTATAATCCCAGCACTTGGGAGACTGAGGCAGGGGGATTGTGAGTTCAAGGACTGCCTGAACTACATAGCAAGACTGTGTCTTAAAAAACCAACCACCACCCCCCAAAAAAACTCCCCACAAATAAGCAAACTCAATTCATGATAAAATATCCAGAAAATTTGAGCCAGACATTTCTCAACATTAAAAAATAGAAAGCATTGGGAACACAGCTACTGGTCTGGCAGGAAGATTCCTGGTGACCAGTTCCTCCCCTCTATATCAGGGGTTTAGTTACTGACAGGAATGCCAGGTACACAGTATGGCCTCACCTAGGGTGCACAGGATGGGCAGGCAAGACTAGAAGCTTGGAAAAGTCCTAAGCAACTGTAACAATATGAGCCAGTAGGTGGTGAATTAGGTAAACTAGTGTTGTGATTTGGGATAAAGACATGTGGAATAGAAGCAGGCAGGTGGGGCTTCCCCTTTTCTCCCTTTTTTTCTCTATCTTTTCTGAACAGCTATGGAGAACTCCAGCCATAGAAAACTAATCCCCTCCTACAAACCAAGATCAAGTTCAGATAATCTCTTTTTGACTCCTTCCTTCTTTGTCTTCTGCCCTCTTCTCTAGTTTTTCAAAGCTTGCATAATCATCCTCTGTCCTCCAGCCTTGTTTATACTCTCTTTTCAGTTATCTTTGTTTTATCCACTCTCCTTAGTAAATTTTCCCACCACATGAAAAAACCACTCTACCAGGGAAACACTTTGCATCCAAGCTCCCAACTTATGATCAGTCTTGTTATATAGCTGTAGATTTTGCTCCTATGGTTTAAAGTACAAAATTAATAGTTACTTCAGCTGGTCAGCTTCTAAACTGTGATTCATGCTATTATTATTGATAATTATAAGCAATTTAGCTAGGATGCTATATCTGTTGTGGTCAGTAGTTCTCTCTTCTGTAACAATACTAGGAAGCTCTGGTAATAGCCCAACACCAAAGGACTGGGGACTGAGCCAAACAGATACCAATGTCTCACTGTTAATTAACTGGGAAGGTAAGCTATAGGACAGACAAAAACCAAGAGCATCCAACACATACAATACACCCATGAGGAATAGACTTTTCATAGAGAGGCCTTGATTCCAGTGATATAGCTACCTACTACAAAAACTTATAAGAATCAACACAGAAAGCAAAATAAAATTTTTTTTTGAAATAATAAATGACAAACAAAATGCAATCACAGACCTCCAGTACATTCAGAACAAGTTCAGGAGCAAACAGGATACAGGAGAATGGAAGACACACAATTGAAATTTCTGAAATGATAGCAACCTAAGAAGTAAAGAAACAAATCCATGAAGCTATAGAGGGAATTAGGTCAGAAATAATCTCTCAGTGAAAAAAAAAGAAGAAATGACAACCCTAGTGAAGGAATTGCTCAGCAAATCTAGAGGATACATAGAAAAAAAAAAGAGGAGCACAGAAAAATGACAGAAACTTTGAATGACCAGTATAGGAAAGAATTGGAACGCATGAAACAGATTCAAACAGATATTCAGGAAATTAAATATTTTATTGAAAGCTGGATAAACCACTTTAATGAATCTGATGATAGACTTTCAGATCTTACAGACAGAATCAAGGGTAACAAACATGAATGGAAAGATATCTTTTTTTTATTTAAATAATTTTATTTAAAGAGGAAAAAACAAAACAAACAAAACAAAACAGAATAAAGGGTAGCAACAATACAGTGTTCCAAGGAAAAAAGGAAAAGAAAAACAAACAAAAAAAACCTAAGAAATTATTGCTTGACAAATTACATGCTGACTTCTTGGAAATAGTTGTTCAATTTACAAAGTTAAAACATGTAAAGTAGACATTCAAACAGTGAGACTGTTAACAGTTCTGCTCCACAATCTGACAAAAACAGCAATATGGTCATCCATCTTACCCATGCAAATATATATGCAATTATATCAAAAGGGTAGAATTAAACACAACAAAACAGAGCAAAGCGGATCACAAGAAAGCAATGTAAGAGACAAAAATTTCAAAACTAGACAATTGGAGATATTCACTCTCTATCATATTGACTCTTGTTTTCTTCCAAATAGTTGTCCATATTGTCACATACAGGGAGTTCACATGAAACAACCTAGTATGGAATTGATCTGCACAGGATGAGGAGGGCATTTCAGGTCTTCAAGACCAGACATCAGGGAAGCCAAGAATGGCTGTCATAGTGTCTCTCATTCTCCTCAAAACAGCTGTCCATACCTTAATGTGTGTTGAACTTAAACAAGGCAAAGCAAGCTAAGATCTCTTTGAACAAAAAGTGATAGTTTTGCTGGACTTCACATCATGACATTATGGAATCAGCACTGGGTATTGTAGTGTCTCTTTTTCTTAAAAGTAGTTGTTCATTTCAACATGTGTTATATAGTTGGTTCTCGTAAACTGTTTATAAGCTGTACACATGCATGAGTCTCTACTTGTTTATCTATCATTTCTGTATTAGCAGGAAAAGCAAAACAAAGCAAGATAAAACAAAACAATTCCTAGAAAAGCATGAGGCAGAAAAGTCACATAAAACCGCAATACAAGGTGATCTACAATGGTTACCATGTTGTCTCAGCAGTGTATAACAACATTAATAAAAACGAAGCATTAGAGACATTATAAGACTTCAAAACAAGTAATAATCAAACCAGAGTGGGTATCTTAGTGAATCTTGTCAACTTCAGTGTAGTTGCCTATACACTTAGACTTGATGCTATACATCATAACAGATTTAAATAAAATCAGTCAATACAAAGTAGCAATCTAAAAAACCAGATTCAAATAAGATCAGCCATAATAAGACAGTGTAAGTTATAAAGGTCTTCAGATTAAGTTGATAGGAAAATTAGGGATGATTACCATAATACGTCCTCTTATTTTTGGGATAGCTGACCATGTCCTCAAGTCTAGTGTAAGTAGACAAACTGGAACAGCACGTAATCCATTCAAGCAGAGTGGTGAGAATAATGTAAATTTTAAAACTTGTTACCCCATTAACAGTATCCTCTGCCTCCCTTTTTTAGACAATTCCTCCCCTTTCACTCCCATGGGGTGCACTGCTTGTTTTGGGACCCACTGCCTCCCTATATAGAGCAGCTCAATGGACCCTATCTCCTGATCTACTCTGCCTGTGTTTTTCTCTGTTAGTATTTCGAGGCCCTCTATACTAGAGATTATAGCCAATCTTCTCTGCCTCATTTCTGCTATTCTATTTTTATGCCATTGATAGTCAATTTTTCTCTTCCACTCCACTGTCTGCCTCGTTCACTGAGACCTCTCTGCCACTGTTCCTGAAATGCTCATATTCTTGTTCTCTCTCCCTAGAATGTCCTTCAGTATTTTTTTTCGGGTTGGACTGGTGGTCACAAATTCTCCTAGTTCCTCTTTGTCATGGAAGCATCTTGTTTCTCCATTACTTTCTAGAGAGAGTTTTGCAGGATACATCAATCTGGGCTGGAGATTTTTCTCCTTCAGCGCTTGAATTACTTTACTCCAAGCTCTTCTTGACCTGATGGTCTGTGTCGAGAAGTCTGCCATGATTTTGATGGTTTTTCCTTTATAGGTGATTTGTTTCTTTTCTCTGATGGCTTTTAATATTCTGTTCTTATATTGAATTTCTGGGATCTTGATTATTATGTGTCTGAGGGTAGCTCTGTTTGGGTTGTAGGTGGCTGGAGTTCTGTATGCTTCATATCTCTGCATATCATTTCTTTTTTCTAAGCTTGTGAAATTTTCCTTAATAATTTCTGTGAATAGCCTTTGTAATTCCTCTGGTTTGATTCCTGCTTCTTCATTCACATACTTTATTCTTAAATTATAGATCCTCTTGTCATCTTCCAGTCTTTGTATCTTTACTGCCTGCTCCCTTGTTATTTTTAAGAGATCTTCCCTTTCATGACCCCACATTGCAAGCCTGTGTTCAATT